>JAWNMJ010000719.1:0-14365 GCA_035044165.1 Drosophila nr. perissopoda 1 BK-2023a
AGGAAAAAGATCAAACTTATTTGCACATACTATGGAGAGATTCGCCAACTAAACAAATAAAAAATTACAAATTAACGACTGTTACCTATGGCACAGCATCAGCTCCATATTTAGCAACAAGAGTGTTATTAGATATTGCAAATAACTGCAGTAACAAAATAGTCAGAGAAACAATTAAAAATGACTTTTATATGGACGACCTAATGACAGGAGCCGACACTGTGGAAGAGACTAAAAATTTGGTTAAGCTAGTGTTAACTGAGCTAGGAAATGCAGGTATGAATTTAAGGAAATGGATATCAAACACTCCAGAAATAATAGACATTGTAGAAAATACTGGAGAAAATAAAATACTAAGAATCGAAGAGAGCGAGGCTGTAAAGACGCTAGGATTGCAATGGGAACCACTCAAAGATGAGTTTAAATTCAAAGTAAATTTTGGAAATAACGCGAAAGTAAATAAAAGGCAAATACTATCTACATTAGCTAGAATTTATGACCCGTTAGGATGGCTATCACCAGTAACAATTGTAGGAAAAATGTTAATGCAAAGGCTTTGGATAACTGAACAAAGTTGGGATCAGGAATTATCGGATAACGATGTAAATGAATGGACAACATACAAAAACCAATTAAAATTACTAGAAGAAATTAGAATTCCAAGATGGATAAAAACTAAGATAAATGTATTAATGCAACTTCATGGGTTTTCTGATGCATCGGATAAAGCATTCGCAGCGGTGGTATATGCCAAAGTAGGAAATTCCGTTGTCATAATAGCCAGCAAAAGCAAGGTAAACCCCAAGAAAAATAGAAAAACAATTCCGAAGTTAGAATTATGCGCAGCACATCTTCTTGCAAAATTATTACAAAAAATTAAAGAAACCATAAAAGGGATATCGGAAACTTATGCGTGGAGTGATTCCACAATAACGCTAGCCTGGATTAAAAGTGGAGTTAGCAAAGATAAATTTATCAGACGAAGAACAGACGAAATACGGAAACTATCACATACAGAATGGAATTATGTACAATCCGAAGATAATCCAGCAGATATAGCATCTAGAGGAATTTGCGCTAATAAATTAAAAAATTATGAGAGTTGGTGGAAAGGGCCAAAATGGTTAGCTGAAAATGAAGAAGCATGGCCCAAAGGAAAAATAGACGACAAGCAAATAAGCTTACATATAAAAATGACTAATTCAGAAAATAGCCAGATACATGAACTTTTAGAAAAATATTCATGCATACAAAGGCTAGAAAGAATAGTAACATATATACTGAGGTTTATCGATATTCAAATTAACAAAAGATCATATCCCTCATACCTAACGGTAAAAGAGCTTAAGAAAGCAAATATAATTATAATACGGCTACAACAAGCCAGCCAGTTTAAAACTGAAATAAAATATTTGACATACAAAAAACAAATTGAAACTAAAAGTAAAATATTGGGCTTACATCCTTTCTTAGACTCAGATGGAGTGCTTCGAGTAGGTGGTAGATTACAAAACGCTAGTGCAACATTTGACGTGAAACACCCAATTATTTTAGATAAATGTCATTTATCCTATCTTTTAATAAAAAGAGCACATAAAGAAACTATGCATGGGGGACTCAATTTAATGAGAAATTACATTCAGAGGAAATTCTGGATATTTGGGTTAAGAAATTCTTTAAAAAAATATTTAAAAGAATGTGTAACCTGTGCAAGGTATCGGCAAAATAATGCCGAACAAATAATGGGAAATCTTCCAAAATACAGGGTTACTATGGCATATCCATTTTTAAATACAGGTATAGACTATGCAGGCCCTTATTATATAAAATGCTCCAAGAACCGAGGACAAAAGGCATATAAAGGGTACATAGCAGTATTTATTTGCATGGCTACAAAAGCGATTCACTTAGAAGTTGTTAGTGATTTAACGTCAGATGCATTTCTGGCTGCATTTAGACGATTCTTAGCAAGGAGAGGAAAATGTGCAAATATATACTCAGACAATGGCACCAACTTTGTGGGTGCTTCTAGGAAATTAAACGAAGAATTCAAAAAAGCAATAAGAGAAAATACACAGATTATTCCGATACTGGAAAAAGAGAATATTGAGTGGCATTTTATTCCCCCGACAGGACCTCACTTCGGAGGTATTTGGGAGGCTGGGGTAAAATCAGTAAAATACCATTTGAAACGGGTAATTGGAGACTCTCAATTGACATTCGAAGAAATGTCGACATTATTATGTCAAATAGAGGCAGTGTTAAATTCAAGACCACTGTATACATCTGCGGACGATATAGATGACCACGAAGTATTGACTCCAGGCCATTTCTTAATTGGAAGACCAACAATAGGGGCAGTGGAAGCCATAGCAGAAGAAAAGATAGGAAATCTTGATAGATGGAAATTAATTCAAAAAATGAAGAGAGATTTCTGGCAAAAATGGAAAGAAGAGTATTTATATACGCTGCAACAGAGATATAAATGGAAGCAGGATATAAAAAATATAAATGAAGGCCAGATAGTTTTAGTCAAAGATGAAAACTGCCACCCAGCTAGATGGCCATTAGGAAAAGTTGAACAAGTACACAAAGGAAAGGATGAGAAAGTAAGGGTAGTTAAAATAAAAGTTCAGGAAGGTTCAATTACAAGACCAATTCACAAAATATGTCCTCTAGAGGGAATCCGGGAGATTGAAAGAGAAGAATATAAGTCTAAGAAAAGCAGTAGAATTTCAAAAGTTGGACTTATGGTAGTTATGATAATGTTAATGCTATGTTGTCAATTATCAAATGCATCGTCATTACCAGATGGCAAAAGAAAGTGGACGTTGGAAAACTTAAATAACTCAGCAGCAATATATTTGGATCCCATGGGAGAGGTCGAAATAGTATCCTCCTCTTGGGATTTAGTTATATTTTACAAAATGGATCCATATTTTGAAATGATTGAAAAAGGTAGCACTCTAATCAGACAAATGAGAGTTATATGCGTAAAACTTCTTGACTTTGAAGATCAATGCAACATAAGTCTTAATCACACAGAAAAACAAATAATTGAACTGGAGAATAATAATAAGCTTTTTATGCCAAGAGAAAAGTTGCGACTTAAGCGTTCACCGTTTAATTTTATTGGGTCATTGCATCATATGTTATTCGGTATTATGGATGCCGATGATAGAACTCAAATGGAACTAAACATGAGAAATCTGTTGGACAACCAACATGAGACGGTCGATTTAATTAAAAAACAAACTTCAATAGTAGATTCTACAGTAAACATATTAAAAAAATCTACTGATGAAATAAATACCAACTTTAACATCATGAATAGAAGAATAGAGAATATGACAGAGCTTCTGAAAGAGAGTTATTTTGTGTACAAGGAATCAATCAACTTCTTCATGGTTACAAAACAACTTGGTTCCCTGATTGATGAATGTGAAAAGATTCAAACAGGAATTATAAATCTACTTATTGACATTAATCATGGCAGAATTAATCCAAACATATTAAAACCCCATCAATTGCAAGTAGAGATATCAAAGATCAAAGAAAGATTACCAGAGACATTTGTACTTCCAGGAAAAAACGCTGAGCTTAAGGAAATTTATAAATTAATGACAGCAAAAGGAATATTCATTGACAAAAAATTAATAATAAATACTAAAATTCCGTTGTTTAGTAGAAATCCTTCACAATTGTATAAAATCATACCGATCCCAATCGATCATGTTGACCAAATCATAATGACACATGTAAAAGCGGAATATTTAGTTTATAACTTCGAAATAGATTCCTATCACTTAATGACGGAATCAACCTTAAACAGTTGTCACAATTGGCAGTTAAAGAAGAGGATTTGCGAAGGAAGTTGGCCTTGGAGTAGCGCCAATGACGGATCTTGTGAGGTTACCCCTTTTAAACCAAATAAACTTGCCGATTGTATTTACAGAACAGCATCGAATTCTAAGACATACTGGGTTGAGTTAGAAAAGAAAAATAGCTGGATTTTTAAGGTACCAAAAAATGCAAAAGCTAACATACAATGTGGAAGTGCTCAACAGGAATTGATAGACCTACCAGAAAAGGGTATACTGTCACTTAATGCAGGCTGCACAGGTAGAACTGAGGATAAGATTCTAGTGGCACATTTTGATATGTACTTAAAGAATCAACTTGAAATTGTAACACCATATATAGGAATGTTTAGAGAGGTGCCAGAAGTAGTTTGGAATCCATTAGGGCATCCTACGAACCATACAGAAGAGCTCCACAATTTAAAGAAAGAATTAAACAAAATGAAGGAACATGAAATCAAATTAAAGGAATTAAAATTTCATCAGCTTTCAAGTCATGCGTCATTAGGAATAACAGTAATTTTAGCGGTAATTATAATAATATATACGATAAGAAAAATCATTGTAAGAAGGAAGTTACAAGCCATACAGTTTGTCGGGCCTAATAATTAAATAAATAATACCGCCGACTCTCGGCCGGCCCTTGGCAGAATGTTCAAAAATGAACACTATACATATGAACACTAGTTTAAGTAAAAATACATAATGTATAAACGTTTCTAAATGCTCAAGTGACCATCTGTGTCCATTTGAGTACCTGATAAGTAAAAATAGATTATAACAGACCAGCCCTTGCATGGGTTAGAAATGGTCTCCTGTGTTATCTGTACAGCAGGTAGAAACTAAGTACAAAACAGCCCTTGCATGGGTTAGAAATGGTCTCCTGCGTTATCTGTACAGCAGGTAGAAACTAAGTATACATTGTTAGCTATATAAGGCTAGGATTTTAAGAAATAAACTCAGTACGAACTTACAACTCGTTCCAACACCAAGTAAAAGCAGAAAACAAAGCAGCAACAAAAAAGAAACCAATAACAAACGAATGTATAAACGGTATATTGAAACAAATGAAAGTTGAATGTAAATACATAAAAACAAGAAAAAACTATGAAATAAATTTCATAGAACCAAATGTAATGTTAACTTGGAACTTACCTAAAGTCGCACTTAATCAAAACTGTGTACCACAACAAATCGAAATTTTTGGAAACAACATTATCAAAGCAACCAATTGTTCTGTTCAATTAGAAAATATCCAGATATCAAATGTAATATCAGACTTTACACAAACCATTTACATCAGTAATAATATAACTAAAACTAAAGAACTCATATGAGAACATACAAGAACTAACAATACCATATTAATCATAAGCTTAACATTAGTGACAATATTGTCAAAAGTAATAATAAGCTATTCTTTGTTCCAATACAAAAATTTACCAAAACATCTAATAATCAAATATTAGAATAGTGCAGCAACGACACCACCCGTCGAAAATGAAGAAAAGCAATCATAGAAAACGCCAACGACTTACAGTTGTACCCTACACTGAACGCTTGAGAACAAGTCAATTTCTAAGGGATGGAGAAGTGACATATTCAGATCACGCAGATCCCTCATGTCCACACTCACTCTAACAGAACCAGCGAGCCAAAAAAATAAACAAGAATGCTAGATCACGCAGATCCCAGAATTAAACGCCGTAAGCATAAACAAATCCACCAGAGCCAGCGCACAAGAATTAAAACGCCGTCTCAGCATAAACACATTGCCCTCCGTCAACGCATTTTATAAAAGCAACGCCGTCTCAGCGTAAACACATTACACTCCGTCAACGCATTTTATAATGGCAACGTCGTCTCAGCATAAACACATTACACTCCGTCAACGCATTTTATAAAAGCAAACAAAATCCAAGAACTAAAGACGCAGCGACAAAGCTACAGCGACTCAGCTACAATACCGCAGAAGAAGCAAATCCGAGCTTTCTTAATAGATCAGACCATAAGCATAAGTTAGAGTTATTTTGTACGAGAAACCGAGAAGACGAGTTTTTGAAAATAAAGAATTTTGTTTTTTTCCATCAAACCGTTGTCGGACTTTCAATTGGTGTGTTCACACTTCTCAATACATAATCCGATAGGATTCCCAAATTCATAATTGGCGCAGCCGGTACAACTCTCAAAGAAATAATTATATTCATATGGCTCCTCACAACAGACATCGTAACGGGCATTGCACACATACCTTCGGTATCAGAGTATAACAACCAAATCTGTTCTAAAACATAGTGGTTGAATCCAAATTCTAAGTTGCCATTGTTTTTGGTGTCAGAAAATAAGACGCCTTTGACATAGATTTAGATAACTATATAAATTAGTCGAGAAAAAATACAAAATGCCAGCCACAAAGGGGGAGAAGTTAAAAACAGTTAGGCAATGGGGAAAAAAATATGGTCCAATATTCATAGAAGGCACAGATGAAGCCAATGTTCTGGAACTTAATTTGTATACGGATATAAATGATAACTTCTTTAATGAAACCAGTAGGGTAAGTATTCTCATTTCAATTTGCATCTAAATATAAGTTTTACACTTAGATCCTCCAATTTTTAATGGAGGCCGAACGTTTTTTTGAGGCTTACCGTATTAAACGTTATGCTGATATAATATTTAATTTGCACCGAAGCTATGTGGCTGAAGTAAATGACAATGCAGTCATGCGTCCACAAATAATATCTACTGAGCACAAGCTGCGTCTGGCACTTGAATTATGTGCAACTTCTGAAGATGCTTTACTCAAACTGAAAGAAACCCTGGGAGTCGCATGGAAAGAGTCTGACGCGTCAGTACGAAGAGAGCAGTTGGTGCAAGAGAAACTTCAAGAAATTCTTATAAAATGTGAAGGGCTTGCAGACCGAGAAACCGGGAAAACAGAGGACGCAGCAGAGTAGGATTGAAAAATGGGGTCAGCTAATTTTAATTTTATTAATGCTTTTAAAATTATAGGTTCGGTTACCTGGCTAAATACAAAAACATCATATTGCGTGAACGGGATCGCTTGGCTAGTGAACTCATTGACATGGAAAAGCGATTGGCCACAAACCGTTACTATTCTGAAAATCTCGAGTACATAATACGCAATAATGAAGACACTTTAACTAAAATGGCTTCGATAGCAAAATTTTTAGATGTCGAACGTATCAATATCGAATCCAAATTTCGAACTCTTATGAAATCTCTGGAAGAGCAAAAAGAAGCACATGGTAAAACAATTAGCAGGTTTGATGTATCAAAAAGAGAATTGGGAGAGACCACTCGAAAGTTAAATCAGAAGATGACTGATTTTGATCGACAGAAATTGCAGATGGAAAAATACAAATGCGAAGTAAATTCATTAAACAAGATCATACATAAGCAAGAGGAGGAAATTACTAAGTTGACCATGAATCAAATGAATAACGAGGAGATCATTAAGCATTTAAGATTGATAGAAAAGGAGAAGTCAACTGCAGTAATTCAGTTGACAAGTAAATTAAAGAAGTCGGTGAATGATCAATATAATGCAAGCAGTCGGTTGTTTAAGATTAACAGAAAAGTGGTTATTCTTTATAACGAAATAATGCAGCATAAGTAATTAATTATTAATATTATTATTATTTTTGTATTCCTTACTAATTTTATTTATCTTAGAAACAACATTAATTTACTTGAAAAGGAAGTACTTAATGCAAGTGTGAGGGTTGATGATATGTGCCGTATTAAAGATTCATTGCAGAAAGAGCGAGAGAGCTTACGTAACGAAATTATAAAATTAAATAACTTTATCACCGATTTAAGGCATGATTTGATGATAAAAACGAATACGATAAGTTCGTTAAATTTGGATTTAAGTAAACTGAATATAAGGCTTGATGAGGCATATATACTTAAGACCAAAGCTGAGAATGAAAGAGATGAAATGGCTCAGGAAAAGGAAACACTTTATGAGAGAATTGAATATTATCAAGGTAAGCCAATGTTGCAATAAACAAACTAATGGAACATTTCTAAAACTATTGTTAGTGCTTAATTTTTTGGTTACGATTATTACAGACAAACAGCATTTTTAAGCAAATTTTTCTTATACGCTTATTTTGGCTAATATTTTTAATTTTTATGAATTGTGAATGTCGGAGACAGCAGCAGCCAACAATTAATTAAGTAAAATATCGATTAAAAATGTAACGTAGTTTGTAACGTCATTGCGCGCCCATCCCTAATCTTTGTCTTTGCCTTGCACATACAAATTTAGCTAATTCACTCTCGCTTTAACACTTGTCGGTTGTGCATTGGCAAAAGAGATACGCGCATCACACGATAAATTAAATATATCAAACATTTAATTTGTCAAACTAAATACAACACACGCACTAATGTAATCTAAACGTGAATATTATAATATATGCAAATAGAGAAAATATTGTATAAACAAGAAATTAAAATAAATCACACCACAAAACAAAATAACCCATTTCGCAAACCGGTGACCGCAAAAAAGCGCCTCCTCTAAACAGTGAATTAGTTAGTACAAAAATGAAACTCATTCATTCCTGTGCAAAAATCTGCCGCTTGATGGGTGTTATTATCAATATACCTTGGTTTTATGGATTTACACCATGAGGTACCGAATAAATACAGTGTATTTCTGGGTTTGTGCTATGTCCGCCATGCTGTCTGTCCGTCCGTACGTCTGTCAACCTTTAGTGCCATAAAACTTGGAACATATTCCGGCCTGGACCCCGATAAAATCAATCAATTCAGTTTTTGAGCTACATAGGGATACATTATCCATAACCTCCAAAAGCAATATTTCTCAAAGTGTAAATCAACAAAACTGCATATCTCGAACCCCAAACTCGAAAGGTAGATTGTTTGTGACTTCAAAGATCGGTAAATACATTTTTAGACTACGCAAAAACCAAAAGCCCCACAAAACCGTTCATAGAATTCTGAAATGAGATTCAAATTATGAAAATAGGGTACAGGTACATACGTAGCTTTTTTGAAAGATCGACAATAAATTGTTGTCCTCGAAAACCATTTGAAAATGACATACCTGATGATGTAAATAAAATAATTTATCAGAAAAAAATGTTTGAACTTCGGATAAAATATAAAATAATTAAAATAAAACACAAGTGAGAATGCTGTAGTCGAATGAGGTCGCTACTATCTACCCTGAATCCAGCTGTTAAATATTATCTAGTTTTATTGGCAAATTTCCTTTAAAAAGAGCACCCAAATGTGAGACAGACTTCAAATGAACTCGTTTCTTATAGCAGAAAATCTCTAAACTAGCGCATATTATTATTCACAAGCTTGAACTGACCTGAATTGACTTGCTACAAGCACGTGCACATACATACAGACATACACGCAATCGTAGTTACCGGGGCTCTGCAGAATACTCGCAAAAATATCTCTTGCTCACGCATGCGCTCGCATATTTGTAAATACAGAAAATGCTTTCGGCTGCTTACAGAAAGGAGTTTATATTGTGTATTAAATAAAAGATTCTGCACTTAACGATAAAATAAAGCAGACTTGATCTGCGCCGGGAATACGGGAACCTTTATTCCCAATTTGAAGTCTCTAACTGTTATTGTCACTGAGCACTCTATCAACTGCGGCGCACTTTAGGTGCGGCAACCGCTAATAAGGAATTAGCATTTGATAATAGGCCCCATTAGGCGATTGGGGCTGCTCTCTACTGGAGGGCCAGCAAGTGTATACTCGCATTGCTACGGTCCAGACTAGCCACGACGTCAGCACATGACAGCACTGTGACAGTCGTAACTACCAAAGGCTGTTCCGCTACTCTGGAGTCTGTTGGTAGATGAACTGCTTAACAGACGTGCCTCCAGAGGTATCCAATGTCATGGATATGCTGATGACATTTACATCATGGCGCAAGGCAAATTTGAAGAAACACTTTGTGACATAGTCCAGTTAGGGTTACAAATAACGAGTAGAAGACGGGGACGAAATTATGTTCTCGCAAGAACTGAAAGAGGAGTTACGAGAGGAGGCGGATGAAGCTGACGTCACACTGACGGGCAGCGGTGACGGGTGCAGCTCCGAGCCCCAGCCACCGTGTAAACAGGAGCCCCTCCCCTAGTAGATGACGGGAGTCATCACAACGGGCCTGGCCCAGGTAAACATCCACCGTGCCAAGGCAGCCTCGGCTGTCCTAACGAGGATGTTTACCAAACGGCATCTCGGGCTAGCCCTTGTGCAGGAGCCATGGGTGAACAATGGCATTAAAGACCTGTTCACGGCAAGCTCAAAGGTAATATGGGATCAAAGACACCTAACACCCAGAGCGTGCATTATGGTAAGGAAACAAATTAACTTTACTATCCTTTCAGAATTTATAACGAGGGACTGCGTTCCCATAGCCGAACAAGATAAGCGAAACGCAACCCCCCTGGTGATAGTATCGGCCCACTTCGCAGGAGATGGAGACTGCCTACCAACAGAAATATCGAATCTTGTGGAATACTGCCGTAAAGAGAAGATGCCGATATTCATCGGATGCGATGCCAATGCGCACCATACCATATGGGGCAGCAGCGATATCAACACGAGAGGTGAGTGCCTCAAAGACTTTATATGTAGATATAATCTAGAACTTGCCAATGTCGCATCTACACCGACTTTTGTAACCAGAATCAGGGAGGAGGTGCTAGACATCACCCTCATCAGTCGGTCCCTTCAGCCGCACCTTAGTATCACAGTAAGTAGTGTCTCAAGCATACCCAGAAGTCCACTTGAAATAGAGTGGGCTGTTGAAAATCTCAACAAGAGCATAATTAATGCTTTTGAGGAGAATTGCCCTGTAGGGAAGAAGTTCAAAGAAAAAGACGCCCCTTGGTGGAATGAAAGCCTAGAAAGGCTGCGGCTCACCACAAGTCACCTCTTCAACAAAGCGAAGAGAGACGGTATATGGGAAAGATATCGCAAGAGCCTGACCGCCTATAACAAGGAAATCAGGAAGGCTAAGCGAGCTAACTATAGGAACTTCTGCGAAAGCATAGAAAGTATTAGCGAAGGCGCCAGGCTCCATAGAGTGTTATCTAAACGGACGCCTGGCGCAAACGTGGCATTGAAGCGTAAGGATAACTCCTTCACAAGCAACAATACACAAAAACTGAAACTGCTCTTCGAGTCGCACTTCGTAGTCACTCCGTAGAGACTAGAATGGGCAATTGGAACTTTCCAGCCCTTCAAATCTCCTGGACCGGAATGTCGCCAGCCTTCCTCCAACAGGGACGAGACATACTCCTCTCCCCTGTAAGGAAAGTACTCATCAGTAGCCTAGCCCTCGGATATATACCGAGAGCATGGGGAAGAGCTAGGGTGGTCTTCAGGTGGCAGGGAAGAAAGACATCACCAACCCGAAGTCCTTCAGATCCATCAGCTTGACATCGTTTTTATTGAAAACGTTGGAAAAGCTAGTGGACTATAAAATTAGAAGCACTTTGCTAAGACAAAATCCGCTGCATCCAACGCAGCATGCATACAGAGCAGGCAGGTCCACGGACACTGCGCTCTACCAATTGCGACGCACCATAAATGCGGCGATGACCAATAAGGAAGTAGCATTGTGCGCCTTTCTAGACATAGAAGGCGCCTTCGACAATACTTCTGATGAAGCGATTAGGGCTGCCCTATACAGGAGGGGCCTGGACTCCATCACCAGCAGGTGGATACTGGCCTTGCTAGGGTCCAGACAAGCCACGACATCAACGCATGACAGTCTTAACGACCAAAGGGGAGTACTGTCTCCGCTACTCTGGAGTCTGAACTACTTAACATACTTGTCACCAGAGGTATCTAATGTCAAGGATATGCTGATGACATTGTCATCATGGCGCGAGGCAGATTTGAAGAAACACTGTGACATAGTCCAGGGTTACAAATAACGAGTGACTGGTGTGTTACGGAGGCTGGACTCAGCCTAAATCCCACAAAAACAATAATTGTCCTCTTCACTAGATGTTTTAAACTGCAGAGGATGAGGCAAATAAGGCTATCAGGTAGCCTAGTAGAAATAAGCAAAGAGGTAAAATACCTCGGAGTCATATTTGACAGTAAACTAAACTTTGGTACCCATGTAGGAAATGCGATATCAAAGTGCTCCAGGGCGCTTTATGCATGTCGCAGCATAGCCGGCAAATCATGGAGCACATCACCAAAGATAATAAGATGGCTATACCTAATGGTAGTAAGGCCCATGTTAACCTACGGAGTAATAGCATGGGCAGATAGGGAGCGGCTAACAACCGTGCAAAGACAGTTGCTAAAACTGTAAAGAATGGCCTGCGTATGAATTTATTTATTTATTGTCAACTAAAAGTCAGTCGACACAAAAAATACAAAAAACTTAAGAAATTTAATAATAATAAAATTAAAAATAATTTTAAAAGTAAGAATGATTAAAGTGATTAAAATGATTTCTGGGGGTATTTAAAAGCAAAATTGGTTCAACATTTGTTGCATGAATTGGGGAAAACCCAGAAAAAACCCAATTAGACCAAACATAATTTGTAGGAGTTAATAGGAATTAGTCCGCCACCTATGCTTGCAATAAAGCTATTCCCGAGGTAGGACATTTAAAATAGAGTTTTTAATTATAGAAATGCAGGACTCTGAATTGATTATATGGTATAATTTTTTATAATCATTACAGAGTACTCGAAACGGTTCATGAAAGGAATAATTAGTATTACAGCGATTAAGGGAAAGTGGAAAGAAATTACGAGGTCTAAAGGGAACAGAAAAGTTTAATTGGCTCATCAACGCTGCTTTAATTAATTTAACTACAAACATAACTCCTAGCATAACACGATGGTTAGGGAGGGAAGGTTAATCAGCAGCAGCCTATTGGGGTATGGAGGAAGAGCACCCCAGTCAAAGTGACGAAGAGCAAAAAGTAAGAAGCTCTTCTGTACAGATTCCAATCTACTTTCCATATTCCGGAATTGGACGAACAAGGGAAGTGAAAAGTATCTTGGTCGTATAAGGGTCATCAAATTCCTTTGACCAACGCTTTATAAAACCAAGAACTTGAAAAGCTTTGTTGACAGTCAATTTAATATGATTATCGAACTTTAGCCTGTGATCAAGAAGTAAACCTAAATTCTTTACTTCATTCAGTCTATTAAGTGGCACCCCATCGAGATTGTAACTAACAACATGGGGAGTGATACGATAAAATGACATGACATGACATGACGTCATCGGCATACATTAGTACATTAGAATGCAGAACTACGGAAGGAAGGTCATTAATAAATAGGTTAAAAAGCACTGGATAGGTTTAGAGAGCACAGATTTGAATACAATTTTTTTAGTTCTGTTACTCAGATACTCCGAAATCCAGGTCAGAAGGTTAGTAGGAAATCCTATAAGGTTTAGGGGGCTTTCGGGGAGTTCAGGGGCTTTCGGTGGAGTTGAGCCACTTCAGTGCCATATGAATCGTGATGACGGTGTAGTGGTATCCTTCCAGGTAAGGTCGCAGCTTCCTTATGCCCCAGATTATTGCAAGGCACTCTTTTTCGGTCGCAGAGTAGTTGCGCTCTGCACCATTAAAAGATCTGCTTGCATACGATATGACCCTTTCACCCTCTTCTGAGTTTTGGGTCAATATCGCTCCCAAGCCATAATTGCTAGCATCCGTCTGCAAGTAAAATTGCCTTGAGATATCTGGGCATGCTAACACAGGGGATTGTGTCAGCTTTGACTTCACCTTCTCGAAAGCTTCCTGCCGCTCTCCGGTCCAGTCCCATTTAGTCCCTTTTTTCAGAAGTGCGTTTAGTGGGTGCCCTGTTGTGGCGAAGTCTGGTACGAAACGCCTGTACCAGGATGCCACTCCCAAGTATTGTCGAAGCTCTTTCACGTTTCCAGGCGGCTTCAGTTCAGCGATAGCAGCTACTTTCTCTGGTTCAGTGCGGATTCCTTCTTCCGTGACCTGATGGCCGAGATATTTCAGTTCCTTCTTGAAGAAGTAGCACCTGTCCACGTTGATTTTTAGGTTCGCTGCCCTCAGCCGTCGGAATATTTCCCTCAAGTTGTCCATGTGTTCCTCGCGTGTCTTCCCGATCACTATGATGTCATCGAAATTTGCGAATGCATGTGGCATCATTTCGGGGCCGATCGCGCGATCGAGGGCTCTCTGGAACATGCCGAACAGCATTACTTTCCATTGAAACAGTTCTTTCACTGGGACTGTGAATGCCGTCTTTGCTTGACTCTTCAAAAGTGCATCGATTTCTGCGTCCGTGTGGTTTCTCGGTATACATATCGTCAAACCTGCGCACTCCAAAACCGTGCCCAAGCCAGACAGAAAATCCCATCAGAGGCCTACGTTGAACAGTTCACGAGCTAGCTCCTCGCTAATGAAGCTACTAATGGTGCCGGTGTCGGCGTGTTGTACTGATAGTTGCCGATCTCAGCTA